>JADDOH010004135.1:0-14442 GCA_016648135.1 Agrypnia vestita
GCGCCATACTCCTCTGTCCTGACATACAACTTTCGCTTCGTCTACATTCATACATCTTCGCATGCAAGCTCGACGGTTGTTCAGGCTTCTAACAGGACCATCTTCCAGTATCTGGTTAATCTGGTCATGCCACGTCTTCCGTGGTCGCCCTCTCTTTCTGGCGCCGTCAACACTTGCATCATATATCTTTCTTACCATTCTTTCCTCATTCATTCGTTCAACGTGCCCAAACCACCTGAGTGACCCTATTTTTATTCTCTGTATTATGCTACGATCAGCTTTACATTCATTCCTAATATCTTCATTCTTTACTCTATCATACATGGATTTACCACACATACGTCTAAGGGACCTCATCTCCACTGCATTCAATCTACTTTCGTTCCTCTTCTGCCAGCTCCAGGCTTCACATCCATACATTAGTGTATATATATCATTTGATATATATCCGCGGATATATATCATGATATATATCACGATATATATCATGATATATATCACGATATATATCATGATATATATCACGATATATATCACGATATTTATGACTCGATTTTTATTTTTGATATATATCCAAGAAAACTTTCTATATAGATAGATGGCGCTAGTTGTATTTTAAAAAATGCTACAGGTTTTTTTTTAATATCTGCAGTCGTTACTAGATGGCACTAGTTGTATTTTAAAAAGTGTTACGATTATTTATTAGTTTAATTAATTTGTTTCATATAATCTATTTTTATTTCACACAAAGAAACAAACACCCATAACACTACATTAGAAAGAGCAACTTTTATGACTTATATATAATAATTGTATATACAGGGTTATTTGGAAAATAATAATAACCTCGCAGGACTATACTCTTGCCTTGATTATGAGTTAAAAATGTTCAAGCTATCATGACCTAATATCAATAGTTACGGAGATATGCGACATCAAAGTTTGCTTTTTTTTTTCAATATTTTTGACTTATTTTTTGTAAAACGTTGGACGATTATTACAGTAACTTATATCGAGTAAGAAAAATTAATTCCCTTTAATACAAGTCAAGTAAAAAAATAAAAACCTTCGAATTCCAATTTTAAAACATTCCAATTGAAATTTTTTCAGAATTTTAATCATTTTATTTAACTTTTATTGAAACGAATACATTTTTCGTAATTGATATTAGTTACTATAATGATAGTCCAACGTTTTACAAAAAATAAGTCGGAAATATTGAAAAAAAATGCAAACTTTGATGTTGCATACCTCATTAACTATTGATA
Organism: Agrypnia vestita; assembly: GCA_016648135.1. NCBI lineage: Eukaryota > Metazoa > Arthropoda > Insecta > Trichoptera > Phryganeidae > Agrypnia > Agrypnia vestita. Next base: position 1,269 of record JADDOH010004135.1, read on the forward strand.
TTAGGTCTTGTAGCTTGAACATTTTCGACTCACAATCAAGGCAGGAGTATAGTCCTGCGAGGTTATTAATGTTTTACAAATAACTCGGTATAAGCTTGATATGAACGCGTATCAATCAATCAGGATTGATAGCCGCGAGACGCTTCGCGTCCTTTCTATATCAAGATTAAAATGCACTTGCCAAGGGAGGGGGAACGGGAAATTTAAAAACACCAACGACCAATATTTAAATATTTACATAATTTATTTAATTAAAGCAGAATTCTTATCTTTAGACTTATCAACTAAAAAAAATATCACTAACCTAAAACTAATCCTAGCCTAAACGCAAGCAGTCCTGATTTCGCGAGAATCTACCTTGTCCTTATCACATACCACAACAAAAACATATCGTTCAAAATTCACGTATTCACTATTCGCGGCCCTCATAGCCGCGGTCGTGGTTGCCGCGGGGGGCTCCTCTTGCTACGAGCGCGGGATCCGCGAGCCGCGCGCGTCTTGCCGCGTCTGTCGCGGGATCCGCGCCGTCATCTGGCGGGGGCGCGGTGTCCTATCCCAGGCCACGCGCTCTGTCCCGCCGATCGTCGCCGCTGCGTTGCATCGTCGGGAGACATCTGGTCTTCCTCCTGGAACTCCTCGTGGAGGACCGGCCGCCATCCGAGGCAAGGCGGCCATCCTCGTCGTCGCGTCTTCTTCTCTGCGGGTGGTCCCGAGGCTGGTCCCGAGGCTGGAACTCGCCCTCGCCGGGAGGGAGGTCGGTGCAGACTGATCCGGGCTTGCCGCGTCGATCTCTCCTCTCGCTGCCCAGGGAGCCTCTCCCCGCGCACCCCTTCTCCCCTCACCTGCTCCGTATCCGGGGCTTGCGAAATTGGCGCGCGAATCTCGTACACCAAATACACAGTAGACAATGTTCGTGAATTACTGCTTGCGTTATCACACCTAACACTAGCTACGAAATAGTATTTACTAACAAATCTTATTCTAAAATAACATTATCTTATTCTAAAATAATAATCTTATTCTAGGGCAACAATATAATTTTAACGCCGCCAAACAGGAATGCGTCTTTTGCTCGCATCTGTTTTGCCGGCCCAAAAAAAAAGGTCAACTTAAGGACGGAATTCCTAGAATAAAGCGATCTCGGAGCGGTACAAATTAACGCGGTTATATCACCCGCCTCCCGCCTGTTTTGACGCGTCCGTATTGCGTGATTCTTGGAATTAAAATCTATTTACCATCGATAATCAACATTAACGACTGGTAACGAAAAATTCAAAAACAAAACTCGCGTTCGAGCGGGAAAAAATTACTTTAAATACGCGCGTCCTCGAGTTAATGTGTACCCTACTATACAGTTCGTCCTTTTAATCGTCTACGCAATTCTCTTCCGTCCTCATAGGAAAGAGAATTCGTCTCCTGTATACGTCTGTATACTGTATACCCGTTGATTCCATGTTGGTCCCGTCGCCAACACATGGACATCGTCCTCGCTTCGACCCCTGCGTGGGTAATTAAATAAATTATGTAAATTAAATAAATTATGTAAATATTTAAATATTGGTGGTTGGTGTTTTTAAATTTCCCGCTCCCCCTACCTTGGCAAGTGCATTTTAATCTTGATATAGAAAGGACGCGAAGCGTCTCGCGGCTATCAATCCTGATTGATTGATACGCGTTCATATCAATTGGCGCCCAACGTGGGGCTTCTTTTCTACGAAAGTAGAAAAGAATTGGAAAAATGGATTTCCAACGGATCTGCCCTGAGATCGAAAAAAAAATGCGCGAGTTGCCAAGGGAAATGGAGCAATGCGCGGTTTTTTTAAATGAATCGGAAGCTCGGTGAATTTTTTTCGAATTTTTTTTTATTCATGTATCAACTAAATTATGAGAATGCGGTCGTACAGTAAAAAAATAATAAATTCGTGGCGCCTAACGGTAAAGATTAAGATCGTGTTTGTTTTTTTTCGTTTTCGAACATTTCAATTTCATAGTGGGTTATTTCGCGACTTCGGGTTTTGCAATCGTAAGTGAGAACGGCGAATAGACCGCCAGCGCGGCGTCTGTTGTGTTTGTGATGCGGCCCGATGTCGGTATTATTTCGCCGGATATTTAATTAATTCGTGTTGTGATCGCGGGCGCGATTTAAATTTTTTTGGGTAATTGCTATTTCGTACGAGGGGGTTATCGAGACGGGAATATAGATTTTTTCGGTGGTGTTTTGTGTACTGAACTATACAGTCGTCGGGAAGGAATTTGTTCCGGTGTAATAATGGCGTTGACACGGAACTGACGCAACGAGGTTGCAAACGAGCGAAGCGAAGCGAAGCGAAGCGAAACGAAGCGAAGATGAAAGGGAAGGTTACCCACGCAGGGGTCGAAGCGAGGACGATGTCCATGTGTTGGCGACGGGACCAACATGGAATCAACGGGTTACGGGGTTTACAGACGTATACAGGAGGCGAATTCTCTTCCCTATGAGGACGGAAGAGAATTGCGTAGACGATTAGATGGACGAACTGTATAGTAGGGTACACATTAACTCGGGGACGCGCGTATTTAAAGTAATTTTTTCCCGCTCAAACGCGAGTTTTGTTTTTGAATTTTTCGTTACCAGTCGTTTATGTTGATTATCGATGGTAAATAGATTTTAATTCCGAGAATCACGCGATACGGACGCGTCAAAACAGGCGGGAGGCGGGTGATATAACCGCGTTAATTTGTGCCGCTCCGAGATCGCTTTATTCTAGGAATTCCGTCCTTAAGTTGACCTTTTTTTTTGGGCCGGCAAAACAGATGCGAGAAAAAAAACGCATTCCTGTTTTGCCCTAGAATAAGATTATATTTTAGAATAAGATAATGTTATTTTAGAATAAGATTTGTTAGTAAATACTATTTCGTAGCTAGTATTAGGTGTGATAACGCAAGCAGTAATTCACGGACATTGTCTACTGTGTATTTGGTGTACGAGATTCGCGCGCCAATTTCGCAAGCCCCGGATACGGAGCAGGAGAGGGGAGAAGGGGTGCGCGGGGAGAGGCTCCCTGGGCAGTGAGAGGAGAGATCGACGCGGCAAGCCCGAGACAGTCCGCACCGACTTCCCTCCCGGCGAGGGCGAGTTCCAGCCTCGGGACCAGCCTCGGGACCACCCGCAGAGAAGAAGACGCGTTGTCGAGGATGGCCGCCTTGCCTCGGATGGCGGCCGGTCCTCCACGAGGAGTTCCAGGAGGAAGACCAGATGTCTCCCGACGATGCAACGCAGCGGCGACGATCGGCGGGACAGAGCGCGTGGCCTGGGATAGGACACCGCGCCCCCGTCAGATGACGGCGCGGATCCCGCGACAGACGCGGCAAGACGCGCGCGGCTCGCGGATCCCGCGCTCGTAGCAAGAGGAGCCACCCGCGGCAACCACGACCGCGGCTATGAGGGCCGCGAATAGTGAATACGTGAATTGTGAACGATATGTTTTTGTTGTGGTATGTGATAAGGACAAGGTAGATTCTCGCGAAATCAGGACTGCTTGCGTTTAGGCTAGGATTAGTTTTAGGTTAGTGATATTTTTTTTAGTTGCTAAGTCTAAAGATAAGAATTCTGCTTTAATTAAATAAATTATGTAAATATTTAAATATTGGTGGTTGGTGTTTTTAAATTTCCCGCTCCCCCTCCTTTGGCAAGTGCATTTTAATCTTGATATAGAAAGGACGCGAAGCGTCTCGCGGCCATCAATCCTGATTGATTGATGCGCGTTCATATCAAGCTTTTTTCAGTATGCAATTCATTTATTTAATAAATAATAATTCATATAAAAAATAAAACAATTAATTTCCTAATCATCAATTTGTATCAATCGACGTGTGCAAAAAAGGAGAAAAAAAGTTTAGATACATATCCAATTTTTGATATATATCGGATGTATATTAAAAAATCCGTTTTTTTGATTTTTATTATAAAAATCGGATTTTTTCGAACCCTGCTTAATACATTATATCACTTAGTTTCGATAGAGGTATTGCAGCAATATATATTGCTTCTTTTAATATTGCAATTTTTATGCCCTTTAGTCTTTCATGATCAATAATAGTTTTGGAGATAAGCTGCTTTAAAATGTCCATCTTTTTTTTCAATATGCATCCGACTTTTTTCTTAATAACCTTTAAATACATTGAAAGTTGCTTATATCCGATATTAAAAAAATCATTCGCTTTAATACAAGTGGAATAAAATGATTAAAACCTTACAAAAATTTGAAACAAAATTTTTTCGTGCCCATTAAAGTACTTAATTTTGCTGCCAAAATGCTGAAAACCGAGCTTCCGTATTTTAAACCAGAATTTCTGTAAGATTTTGAAACCTTGGGTTTGAATTTTATATTAAAGTGAATCAATTTTTAATATTTTCTATACCGTACCGTATATAATTTTCTATACATTGGAAGTAAGTACTCAACCTACACATTAACACATACTCAACACATCAGCCCTGATGATGGATTTTGCAATGGGATCCGAAACATCGGCCAGAGAGGTCACACGAGCATGGCGGAATATCCCAGAAAACTACATACAGAAGACAAAAGCAGCAATACCAAAAAAAAATTAATTCAGTCATCGAGGATAATTAATTTAGAATGTACTGAATTCGTTGTAACATCCGTAATTTCATTCAAATTCACAGGTAATAAAAACTAAACCATAAAAACCAAGTTTTTACAATACTCCTTTTCTCATTTTCGGGTTTTGTGTCTACCAGATCCGTTGGAGTATCTTCATACAACTTACTGAGTTGTATGAAAAAATCATTAAAAATTTGAAAAATCCAAAATAATACTATAATTTATTAAATTTTTTTAACGAAAATTTGATAGATCTTTTTTATCGGCGCTACGAGTCTGCTTGCAAAGTTTCAGCTCGATTGGATCACGGGAAAAGGGTTAAAAATTGATCCAAAGTTTTTTCGTCAGACAAGCAAGCAATCAGACGCCACGAGTTAAAAGAAAGGGAGTAAAAACGGCAGTAGGGCGCGAACCTCGGGCGCGCAAATTCCAGTGCGGCACTCTAGTAATATCGCTGCCACCGCCTCTCCGTGTACCGTCAAAAATATACAATATTTACTAGGGCTTAGAAAAACGCGAACCAATTGTTGTTCCGTGATTTTTTACAGGTTTGCGGCTAGTTTTGCCTATAAATTTTTAGAAAACATGATTTTGGAAGGGACATTCTAAATAAGTAATCGTAATTTTAAGAATAAAAAAATATTTTTGAATACTGCTGCCTTTGCTTTTACAAATTTTTTCAGTGTTTCTATCGTTCTTTGTGCATTTACCGGAATTTTTTTTGTTTTCATTTTTTTATCCGTAAAAATCGAGGTATTTCTGTGTTTACAAAAAAACGCATCCGTATTTCATTCGGCTATAAATACGTCAAAAGAACGCGTACTACAACACATTATTTTTGCCAAACCGCCCATCCGAGATGTGGAGAATAATTTGACAAATACGCGAGCGTCCAAAGTTTTATTCGGCCTGTGCTGGGATACTGGCAAGTTATCATTGTCCGGCCGACAGCGTAATGCGGGCCGGAGCTGCATTGTACGCCGCGCGCACAATAAAATATTACGCTGAACTTTATGGGATGTTTACAGCGGGACAATGGGGCTACATGTTGCTACGGGGAGGCCGCTATTAATGTTATCCAACGGTCTATAATTATTGCGTACATTTTGTTTCCGTTCCTGTGCGGCTCGTAGCAGAATATAGAATATAGGTTTATCGGTTTTTCAGCTTCTATTTACGGATTATGTAAATTAATTCATTAAAAACACTTTGCGCTCGCTAGAACACAGGATAATATTTATTTCTTCAATGAACGATTTATAACTTTGTGGTGACATATTTAATAATTAAATAAAACACGACATGGTGTACACCACTAAATATTTATTTTCTTTATTCAAGATGAATAAACACCTCTACAAGTTTCGGGAACGAAGTTCGCTTCCTCAGGAGGATACAATGTAAATCAACGTACAGTTGAGTATACATTGTATCCTCCTGAGAGTATACACTGTATCCTCCTGAGAGTATACATTGTATACTCCTGAGAGTATACATTGTATCCTCCTGAGAGTATACACTGTATCCTCCTGAGAGTATACATTGTATACTCCTGAGAGTATACATTGTATCCTCCTGAGAGTATACACTGTATCCTCCTGAGAGTATACATTGTATACTCCTGAGAGTATACATTGTATCCTCCTGAGAGTATACACTGTATCCTCCTGAGAGTATACACTGTATCCTCCTGAGAGTATACATTGTATACTCCTGAGAGTATACATTGTATCCTCCTGAGAGTATACACTGTATCCTCCTGAGAGTATACACTGTATCCTCCTGAGAGTATACATTGTATACTCCTGAGAGTATACATTGTATCCTCCTAAGAGTATACATTGTATATTCCTGAGAGTATACATTTTATCCCCCTGAGTGTATACATTGTATACTCCTGAGAGTATACATTGTATACTCCTGAGAGTATACATTGTATCCTCCTAAGGAAGGGAACTTCGTTCCCGAAACTTTTAGAGGTGTTTATTCATCTTGAATAAAGAAAATAAATATTTAGCGGTATACACCAAGTCGGGTTTTATTTAATTATTAATATTTATTTTTTCCTGTATATTATCCTATATTTTTCTATATTTATCCGGACACTGTGGTAGTGGGACAAATCAAACATTAAATTAATTAAAGTATAAGCAATCTCACAACAAACAATTTTAAAACTGCTTTCTATACATATTCCAATTTAAATAAATTACTCGTCAACTGTAAAGGTAAGCAGGATTGGGTGGATAAGAGTGGCATCTATAACATAACATGCGATGATTGTGATTCTATTTATATCGGGTAATGTGGTAGAGATATAGGCACAAGAATAAAAGAACATCTAAGAGCGTTCAGAGGACTATCCGGATACTCTGAGATGGCGGACCACTGTATTGAACATGATCACTTGTTTGACCAAAATAATGTTAGGGTCCTACACCTAGAGGCGAAGGGTTGTAAACTGGATGCTCTAGAAATACTAGAAATTAATAAAGCAATCAAAAATAAAAATAACCTAATATTCAAATACTTGTACCATCCCCATTATTAAAATGTGTCAATAAATAATTACCCCCCTCCTCCGTCCACCATTTACTTTCGATTTTTCGGCCATATTGTTTTAACATTGCCTCTGAAGATGAATGTTATGCCCATTGATGTATTATAATATAGTCAGCTTTCATATGTAGCAAATATTTAGGTAATTTGAAGTCACGGTGACTGAGATACAATAGTCTACGATACTCTGTTCCCTTTTCCTCGAGCCTTTTTTTTCGGGGTGGCGTCGCGCCCGATCACAAAGAACGTCCGTTCGACAACGAACACAAGTAAGGCAATTACCTTATTTTTGAGTTGCCAAGATTTCACGTTTGTAACTTATCTACAGTTGATAATATTATTGGTTGTGCCCATCTAAAGCGCTTAGGCTTATATAGCTCAAATAAGTGGAATAAAACGTTGTGTATAAATTATTGTTTTAATTAAAGTTTTTAATTGCAATGGGATCCGAAAAGTCGGCCAGAAAGGTCGTAGTGGCACGGCATAATACCCCGGAGGACACAAACCAGAAGATTCTGAGTGACCGTGAAAACCTAAGAACATTCTCAAATTAATTATGATTTCTTAATGAGTGTACTTAAGCGAAGCTGTCGAGGAGGAGAAACTGTACGTAATTTAATTTGTCTGTATAAAATTACTAGCTGTATGTTGGACACCCCTGAGTTATTATAAATTACCTACTAATAGAGTAGGTACCTAGGGAGTCTGTTTCGAGATATAGGAAGCTATTTTATGTAGGTACCCAGCGGTACCCTGTAATCAATATAACTCTGTTGACATATTTAATACTAATACACTCCAGACGTATAACACAATCTACTTAGTTTCTATTTCATATTTTTCTTGCAAGACTTCGGTGGCTGGGTCATGTGGAAAGAATGTCCAAGCATCAAGCACAAAAGTCCCTGCTGAACTCAAGGCCAATAGGGCGAAGGAGCTTAGGAAGGCCAAAATTAAGATGGAGAGACAACGTCCTCAAAGACATCTCTGCCTTAGAGCTTCGGAACTGGAGAGAGCTGGCACTAGACCGAGATGAGTGGAGGAAGAATTTTGAAGAGGCCAAGACCCACCAAGGGTTGTAGTGCCAAGAGTGATGATGATGAGTTTTCCTGCATACTTAATCTATAATTTATTTGTAATTATCTTCATAATTTTTTTTCATTTTTTCATAATTTTCTGCTTTATTCACTTAGATAGCTAAGCTATATGAATACTTTGTGTTTCATATTATGTATGAGCTCAATTCAGAGCGTGTATTATAAATATATAATGATGAGGAAAATGATGAATAACATTGATAAAAGTTTATACGAGGTACCTACTTTATTTTGACTTCCTATTCATATATTTTGATTACTATTTTAAACAAATATATCAGTAATACCAATTGCCACCAAATGTAAGCACGTTCAGAGAATTGCGTGATAGGTTACGAGAAATAATTCTGAATGCATGGCAAGAAGGGTAAACTGTGGGGTTGTTGATTTTATACTTCATACTCGTAGTCGCAGTGGGGAAACGAAAAGGTGGGGGCTCTCCGGTACTGGACCACTATGCGACACATATGGTCTCGGATCATGGTGAGTTCCGGAGCAAACTTTTGACCTGGGGCTCACCCGAACCGTGCTGTGCCTGCAGTCGCGTGAGCTAGAGTCCAGAGCAACTCTTCAGAGAATCTGTGATTCTGAAGGATGCGAGATGGGATATATTTGGAGGACTAATTGTGGAAAGGGGTCCGCGTCTGGTTACAAATATGGACCTCCTTAAAGGTGAGAGGAATTCGTCTATCTTCAGGGCCTTCATTCAGATGTGGGTTTCCGGTTGGAAGACTTTTATAAGATAGTCATACCTAGAGCTTCCAAATATTCGTGATTCCAACTATTCGATTATCGAATAGTTAATGATAATATATTCGAATATATTCGAATGTAATAATTTACTTCGGATGATAAATACAGATAAATAAATTCTATATATTCAAAAAAATAATTGTAGAGAATTTATTTATTTTAATTCTAAAAAATATATGTTATAAAAAAACAACAAAAAATATATTTTAAAATAATGTTAAATTTAGAAATAGAAATTTAAAAAATAACACAACAAAAAATATTACAATTTTGTAAATAAACATATATAAAAACAATAAAAAATTAGATACAGACGAGTCAGTGTTCTCTCAATAACTGACAAAATTTTAGATATAATATATTATAATATATATTACTTCACATCTCACACCCCACGTGCAAGTTTTTTTAAAATTATTTTGTATATAACAGCTTGTTTGTCGGCTCAGGTATTTATGAAAAAGCCGACTCTATTGTCACAGTATAACTTTACTAAATTTACTATACTGTGCCATCGTTGACAAAACAAAGTGTGTTAACCGTAAGTGCTTATTGTCATAAAACAATAAAGATAAGCTTAAGACTTTAAAAAAAGGGCAAATGCAAAGATGTCCCATAATTTACGGCGTTTACGTCTTTGATATTCGACTTCCATATAGCTGATAGTGGTACTTCTGGAGAAAAAAATATGACTTCCAGGGATCGTAAACCTTTGTTTCGTTTACAAAAATATTAAAAATCTTATTATTTAAATATGAGCGAATACTTTTTAAAGTATCGAATAACGAATACTTGAAAACAGGCGAATATATTCGAGGTTCGAATGTTCGAATATTCGGATTGGAGGCTCTAGACTCCCCATTAGAAGATCATACTCAAAAGATAGTATTACCCGAATGGGGGGGGTCTCTCATTGGGGTATCTTTTGATTTGGTATTGGTTTGTTTTCTCCTTACACTGCTTTTAAGGAGGTTTCTGCCGGCAGTTGACTTCTGGGCCTTGAGTCTTTGGCTTCTGTCTATTGCTTTTTTCATGTGCTAAGGGGAATGCCTTTGATTTCATTTTCTGTTGTTTATTGTTGCGCAACCCTTATTATTTTTAATCACCCTATATTTTATATACTTTTTTCTCTTTTGTTTTTCGTGCACAGTTATTTTTAACACATTATGTTATTTTCTTAAATATTTATTAATATTTTCCTATGTATACATTGACAACTTATTTTTTGCACTATTATTTCCATTAACTGTTATTTTTTCCTTTTGTTATTTGTTTTTCCTATCATTATTATTTTATGTTGTATTGTATTATTTTTCAGTATTTTTATTTGCTATTTTTATCTTCTATACTGCTCTTAGTATCGAAAATGTTCTAGCAACCATGATCAGTAGTTATGGAGTCATGCAACATCAATTTCACGCATTTTCTTTCAATATTTCTGATTTATTTTTTATAAATCGTTGAACTTTCAATACAGCAGAGGCGTGCAGTGCGTACAAGGAGCATGACTTTTATTTAAACATGTATTTGGTAAAAAAATCTTTTTAAAATTTATCTGGCAGAATATTACGAAACATTAAAATCTGAATGATATTTTAATAATTGTGATATGAATATTATGAGTTTGGTTTTATTTTCAAAATATATGCTTTGAAAAATGTTATGCTTCTTGCTCTCACTACACGCCCTTGCAGTACAGTCCCTATGATCTCGTCTCGCGTGTCAGAACCAATATCTTCCATTCACGATTTCCGCGTTATAATCGCTCGAGTTCCATAAACTTCTGGCATATTTTGGTGCATATTGGTTTCTTCCAGAATATTCTAGTATACCTGGGAACCTTTAATTATGTGCCATCCGCTTCAATTTTTAGAATCTCGTGACAATACGTTAAATTATAATGAAATATTTGAAAATTGTATTAGATTTTAAATTTTTTTCTTCTTCTTTAGGTTTTTGATATTCCTGCGCCCAAGCGATCCATGTCCCTTTGCATTCAGTCTACTTTTGCTTTCATTTAGTCTGACACTCTGACGTTGGAGACACTGACTATCTTTTCTGCCCTAAACTGGAGAGTTGGAGTGCCTCTTCTGTTACTGATTATATATTAAAAAAATAGACCGTTTTAGGCGATATATGTTTATATAAATGTTTATAACCACAAGGTTCATTTCGACTTTTTTCACCATTGTCGCACGCTTTTTTGCGTTTTTTTCAGTTTGCGGTTGTGGTTTTTTTCTCTGCAAGTATACACCGAAAAGTATTTGGTAAAAAAAAATATGAAAGGTAATTAATTTCCGCGTACAAATTTTGTACATTTATTTTTTTCTTTTTCTTCTTTCTTTTCTACGCCCATTTGAGTGAAAATGGGTTTTTCTTGCACATTTTCGTCAGTTTTTTTTTAATTTTAATTTCGAATTGGTGAAAGAGCGCGTTGGGTCTAATTATTTTTGATTTTTTAAAAAAAAAATTTTGTTTTTACTCCCTTTATATTAACTCGTGGCGTCTGCTTGTCTTCTTGTCTGACGAAAAAACTTTGGATCCATTTTAAACCCCTTTCCCGTGATCCGATCAAGCTGAAACTTTGCAAGCAGACTCATGGCGACGATCAAGAAGATCTATCAAATTTTCGTTAAAAAAGTTAATAAATTTTGGATTTTTTCAAATTTTTAATGGTTTTTTCATACAACTTATTAAGTTGTATGAAAATATTTCATCGCGTCTCGTAGACGCGAAGCCTGATTGTAGTATAATTTTGGATTTTTGGAAATTTTTTTGGAAAAGAGATGGGAGACGGCCACCATAGGGTGATATACATATTTCTTTCTCCTGATGGTGGGCGTTAAAGTAAAAGGTCAGAGGGGGTCCCCAGGCGTTTGATTATTTCTCTATGCAGATGATCTCAGGTCACGGAGAAGTCAGAAGCAAGCTCCACGGGCTTGCCCCGAACCCGTGGTGTACCTGCAGCCGGGTGAGGCAGACGTCAGAGCACATCCTCTTGAGTTGCACTTTATTGAGGGATGCCAGAAAAGATATGATAGATGATTTAGAGATAACAGATTGGGGCTCTATACAGATCTCCGATCTGCTAAGCTACGCCAGGAACCTGGTTTATGCCTTTTCTGAGGATGTGGGTCTCCAGGTGAGATATCCTCAGGGGTCCCAATAGCTAATACGACATTAATGAATTAGTAATTTTGCTACTTCTGGATTGTATGTGCCGGCCGTAAGTCATTTTTTTTGTGTTGTCCCCCCTTTTTATCCAATAAGGGTGTGCTCTCTTCTAGTCCGTTACCCCGATCTCTTTTGCTCCTCACCGTGAAAAAAATAGTATTTTTTTTCCTTCTCTATTTATCTGTTTTGTAATTTGTGTTAATAGTAAAGAAATGAATAGCTGGAATAATAGTCGCAAATTTTTGATGGTAGCCGTTGCTTTTTTTTACAACAACGGGTCGCACGGTTGCTTTTAGCAATAAAAAAATGCCAACCTGGCAGAGAATGAGAAGACCGATATAGGAGCTTTTGTTTATAAAACGTTCCTGGATCAGCGGTGGGTCTACCTTCATTGTATAATTATATGTAGATGATTGTACGCACAAGTGGAGTACAAAATTATTAGCGATATATCGACCTCCTAGTACAAATAAAACTTGATTTTATCTGAGCTTCGAAATTTACTGCAAAAAATTGAATAAACTACCAAATTAAAAAACACTCAAAAAATACCACAGTGTATTTTGAAAAGTTTTATTATAGTAGTACCTATGTTATAAAGCAAACGTAAAAATTAAAATGTACATATAAATAATGTAATGAAATCCTTGCGTTTAAATAGTTTGCAAGAATATAAAAATTAAATAAAAAATAAATAAAAAAATTCAGTTCTGCATGTTGTATACTTGAATTTACTTTTATTTTCAATCACTCATCGTTTTAATTTAGCTTTTTTCCATTCCCAAATAGTATTTTTATCCACTTTAACTCTTAAAAAAAAAAAAGTTATTTTTCGACAAATTGTCTCATTAAATCGATATCGATCTAGTAATGTTAATAACTTATCAAATAGATTACTATTTTATTATATCGTAAAAATAATCATGGCAAAGTAAAATTCTTCCCTTGGGAATTATCAAAGTGTAAGAACATCAATTATAG